>OZ007497.1:176817881-176844192 GCA_963931805.1 Microdon myrmicae | reverse complement strand
GAACGTGAACGTGAGGAAAAGGAGCGGAAAGAACGTGAGCGACGAGAACAAAAAGAGGAATCTGAGCGCAAAGAAAAAGAACGCGAAGAACGCGAGAAACGCGAAGAACGCGAGAAACGCGAAGAACGCGAGAAACGCGAAGAACGTGAGAAACGCGAGAAACAAGATCGTGACGACAAGGAGCGAAAAGAACGTGAGCGTCGTGAAGATCACCGCGAGCAACATTCAAAACGACAAGATCAAGAAAGACGGGATCGTGATTCCGTGTCTTCACAAAAGGAGTCTTCGCACAACGTTCCACCTCCACCACCACATGAAGGAAATAATGAAAAGGAGAATCGCCAAAATCACATGCACTCGAATGCCAGTGACATGCCGAACACCGAGTCGCATGATTATGAAAAACGATTCTTTCGTCACAAACAACATTACGACGACAAACACAATAAAGAGAACACCGGCGATGACACAATTACTGCGAGCGAAAGCCAAAAGCATCGCAGTCGAAAGTCGTCACGCACTTCACCAGCGCGAGGGCCAAAGCGACGACTTAGTTCACAGGACAGTGTCGATGTTGTTGAAGATGGTAATAAACGCGTACGTATATCCTCTTCTACTGACTCGAATAACCCTACCGGCAATCACAAGTCCCACGATAGACGAGACTCTAAAGACCCTAACAAAAAACATCACAGATCGTCGACATCGTCTCATAAAAACGTATCTGAAGACAAGCAATCTCAACAAGCGAGCAATGAAACTGCAACTGTGGATCATCGTTACCGCAAAGATTCTGGCTTTGATGAGAAGAAGTTCAAAAAGACTGACCACTCGTCTGGGAGCAGTAACGTTAGCGGCAATATCTCGAGGGTCCCGGCCTTCTCCATGCTCATGCCACCGCGTTACAAAAAACATAACAACAAAGACGAGAAAGATGTTCTTGTCAATAACGTTGTTGAAAAGTCCGATGACCAACCTCAGCCTTTTGCTATTCATCACCCAGAAGAGTCGGAAAATGTAGCTCCGAAAACACCACAACTTACTGTTCCCGTATCATCCGATGATGACGATCGTCAACGACAATCATCACAACACCACCACCATCATCAAAGGCATAAAAGCAAGCGCGAACATCGCGACAAAAAGCGCCACAACACTACGGGAGCTACTGGCAACACCGATGGTGACTACGAAGAGCGAGACAAAAAAGTACAGTCCGCTCAACTTGACGTACCTAGTCGACATTCAGACCGCAAGTCATCGCGCTCAGAAGAAAGCTCCCATGGGCATCATCACCACCAACAACACCATACAAAGCCATCATCCTCATGTGGCAGTAACAGCGGTGGTGAAAAGTCTCTCTCGCATCGCAACAAGTCAACTCCGTCCAGTCGCCTCACGTTAAGCGATTCCAACGATTCCGATTCGGATGCTCCATCATCAAAGAAACATTCCATATTTGACATACCCGACGACGGTCCATACGTGTCGATGTACGACAAAGTTAAAGCTCGCTCCTGCAAAAATATGCAAAAGCAAGAAGAGGAGAAGAAAATCAAAGCCAAGTTCAGCCAACTTAAGCAATGCCGAGCAAAGAGAGAAGAGAAGAAACGATCTACCTCATACGATGGGGACTCCGATTCCGATTTCGAAGACCGCCAACGATATCGTAGCGGCTTCAAACAAAACCGATGTGGTGGATTCATCAGCTCTTCTGATGAAAGCTTAGTCCAACGTAATGTGACATCAACCGTTGTGAACAACATCTCCGATTCCGACTCAGATGCCAAGCGGTTGCACTACAACCTTAAACGCCTCAAGGAACTATGCGACGCTGACGACAGTTCCGAGAATGGTCTCTACATTCGCAAGACGTCACCCTGCAAAAAGATCTCGACAAAGCGGAATTCACGTTCGACTCGAATTGAATCCGATTCATCCGACATGGATACTAAAGTTCCTCTAAATGTCAAACTGGAGACCGATCTCAACACCTCCGAATCTAATATTAAGGTAGAAGTTAAACAGGAAAACCTCAACTTCGAATTCAAAGAAGACAGCCCTCCGCCGAAAATCAAAACTGAAAAAATCGACCCCGAGTTAGAGGAAAAGGAGTTAAAAGCCATGATTCAACCAACAAATTTATTGTGCGACATCAAGAAAGAAAACAAAGACCTATTCGAAATGATCACAGAATCCGACACCAATAATCCACCCTCGGGTAGTGCAGTGGAAGGAAAGGACTCCGTATTTGAATCCCATTTCACCCCCGAAAGTCGGAAAAAACATAAAAAGAGTAAGAAGCGCCAGAAGATCTCCCAACAATTGGATAGTGACACAAACGCCTCAGGGGCAGAGAAAATCGAAAAACCAGAAAAATCAGAAAAACGTGATAAACATACACCTCCGATAGATCTTTTCGATCAATTGAAAGAGGGACAAATGGTGACACCTGTTGCAATGTCTGCCCAAACGAGTAGCGCTGCAGGCACACCTTCCACTTCTGGAACTCAGTTGAATGAAAAGAAACGCCACCGAGACCGCAAAGAAAAGAAACGTGAAAAGCTACGGAGCGCAGACTACGAGAAGTCCACTCTAACCAAAGAAGAACGACATCGTGCCAAAAAGTCGAAGAAATCAAAATCTACGGATTTAACTCGTTGCTCCTCAACGGCAAGTACCTCGTCATTCAATGCCATGTGCACTAGTCAAAAGAGAACCGACGATAAAATGGAATTCATCTTTGGTCCACTATCCGACGAAGAAGAATCACAATTGTCAGGCAATGATGCGATGAATATTAAATCAGAGTGCGGTCCCATCGCTTCGGCAGCCTTGAATCCATATAAACAAGATCCCCTAACTCCGAAATCGCATACGGTGGAAGAAAATGAGGAGAACAAACAGAAATCTATAAATTCAAGTTCGAGTAACGGTGAACGTGATCGTCATAGAAAAGAGAAGCGCGAGAAAAAGCGCAAAGAACGTGAGAAGTCTAGAGATCATCACGCTCTCTCAGTTCTTACCGCGTCGGAAACATCATCGGCTAAGATAGAAGATGAAAACAGTGTTGATCTGGACGAGGCTGGACGAGCCCTAGAAGCACAGCTGATGGAGGATTCAGATAATAAGATCAATGACGAGACCACGCCATCAACAGCAGCAACATATAGAAGCGACATGACTGACGTCTTTCGATTTTCTGATGGGGATGAGAATAGTTCCGAAATGTCATCGTTGTTGCCTGCTACAGATAAAAAGTCATCCTATCACCCTCCTCAACAGGAACACCATAAAAGCAAAGACAAAAAGAAAAAGAAGAAGCGTTCGAAGGAGGAACGGCATCACCAGCGACGAGATTATCATCACAATCAACACCAACAGCAGCAGCAGCAACAACAACAGGCACAGCAGCAGCAGCAATCGCAACAACAGCAATCTAGCGTTTCTCTTATGTCGCCACCATCCTCAACTACAAGTAAGCTGTCCATTGATGTAGACAATGAAACTCGAGAAACATCGACACCAATGTGCAAACCATCACCAAGTTTACCGTGCCTCATAGATGACGATGTCCCGATCACCACTAAGAAAATGCCCTCAGATAACATAATATTATCACCGATGCGGGAGAGATGTCTAATGAGTCCCATTCCGAAAACTCCTGTGTTTGCATCGACCATTGCAACAAGTTCATCACCAGCAACTCCCACCACGCCAACTTCGTCAAAATCTTCTCTCCCTTCTCTGTCAACGCCAGTGACAACTTCCGACTGTAAAAAAAAGCCGGAGAAATTCATCCCCGGTTTCGATGGGGAATTCGATGAGAAGATTAGCGAATCGGCGGTTCAATCTATATCAGCTGAATTTACGGCGTCGGCTATTGATTCAATTGTAGACTCCGAACCAAAGATTCCGGTCGAAAGTCCCCCAGACGCCTCAAAACATATAGACAAGATTGAGGAGAAATCACGAGTAATTATATCACAAGAAGAAACTGAGGACGCTGTTGCTGCACTCTTAGGAGAGAGCTTCGGGAATTCAAACACCGCGGATTATTCATTCAATGATGATCCTTGTGATATTGAAACATCTACAGTAGACGATACAGCCCCACTTGCAACTGAAGAAGAACATTCAACTGCCATAATACCAGACGAAGAAGCCGAAGAAATGCTAAAAGCTGTCCAATCACTTAGCAATGAAGACATAGAAATGAAGCCGGATACTCCACAATCAGAACATGACCTTCAAATCGACACGGACACTGAAGAGACGCCCGAGGAAGAAAGGCCCAAAACACCAGAAGTTGGATTTAGCATGCCCAAAACTGAAAAGTCCATTTTCGACTCAATCAAAGAATCCAGCGACAAACCATTGCCAAAGTGCCCTCCACCGGAATCACCGGTGATAACTAAAATCCCCGATTCACAGCAAACAGAGGAAATCAAAACGACCCAAATGAGCAAACCGCTTCCCGTCAAAATTGAACCGCCAACAATTACCAAAAATGAGCTTGTGGTGCAGCCAGTTCAAACTATTTTGAAGGTGACACCCCCAGAAGAAGTAAAACCACAACAACCTGAAAATGCCTTAAAATCGGAAGCATCAAATGTTCCTATAACAATTCAGCCCATTTCAGTCACGGCGTCAACATCTTCAGTGTCCAAGACAACTACGTCGGTGGCATCTGTGCAAACGCAATTTACTATCCAGCCACCAACTATTAGCATACCTGATTCGCAACAGTTTATACACCCTGTTATTAATGTTGCCGTGTCCCCAAGACCCACAACATCCGCCGATAACAAAATGCACTCTCCGCGCACCCTCTTGCAACAACAACAACCACCATCTCCATCGTTGGGTAGTGCGAGGGTACCTTCACCGCAAAGCCCCAGTGTTCAGCAGCAACGTGGGCAAACCAATAGTCGACAACAGTCAAGTCCAGTGCCTACATCATCGTCATCGACGCACGTTATTCTCCAACATCGTCAAGTAATGTCTATGCCCAGTGCAGTGATTACGCCGAGTACCGTTCAATCCACAATTAGTTGTCTCAGTCGAATAACAACGACCTCCGTAAATCAAGTGGTGCCCACAACAGTGAAGCCAATTGTACACCCCGTAGTTGTGTCAAATCCAATTCCTACCGTCAGTGCTGCGACTCCGCCTGAGCCGGAAGGCATTAAAGAAATTAAGCAGATGAAAACAATTCAATCACCTGTGAAAACAATGACATCTGAGCAAAGCCAACACCCAAGCCGACAGACACCACCAGCCGTTATAAGTAAAGTTGTTACCCCACAAGGTACAAGTGTATATGTGAGCGCTTCCCCACAGCAACATCGTATGTCGCCTCAGATATTGCAACAACTCTCGAAATCCTCTCAGTCTCCACAATCCTACTTACATCAAAGTCAAATGTACATACAGCACCCTCAATATCAACATGTACAGCATCAACAGCAGCAGCATCAACAACAGCAGCACCAGCAGCAACATTTGCCACAGCAACAGCAAGTGGTGCAGATACCATTCAGTGTACAAAAAGTAACCCCAAAGGCTTCGGTTCAACAAACAAAGCCTCTTTCGTTGCCCTCTCCACAACAACATAGAATTCTGCAGACGTTACATTCGTCCGTTGTTCCTTCAAGTTCTACTGGAACATCTACGCACTCGACCTCAATTATTCAGTGCAGTAGCAGTGGCAAGGAATCCGCTGGTAGAATAGCTCAACAACAACCGCAACAGCATGTTGTGATTGTTCGCCAGCAGCCACAGCAACAACCCCACACTGGCCAAGTACCCGCATCGCAGAAGGTTATATTGCAGCCACAGTCGCAGCAGCAACAAACGAAAACAATAGTCAACTTAAAGCCGCAGGTCATATCACAGCCTGCAATTATTGTACAGTCGCCACAAACTCTACCCAAAATTGCTCCACAGAGCAACTTGATTATTCAACCGAAACAGCTAGTTTCGCCATTTGCTGCTCAGCGACCACAATCGCCACATAAGACGCAACATCAGCAAATCCAAGTACAGCAACAACAACAACCACAACAGCAAATGAAGCAGGCGGCGCAATACCCTGACGATTCGTCTCGGCAGCCGCAGCTGCAACAGCAACCGGCTATCATAAGAGCCCTCCCTCAATCAGAAAAAACAATCCCTCAAAAGCCAACACCACAACCACATTCTGATGAAATGCTTACTGCTAAACATGTCCCATCAATGCAGGCTTCCTCTCCAAAGACAATTTCCGTGGATGCATCGAAATCAGCTGATGTATCTGTGGCTCAAACAGCCCCCACACCAACAAACACTCCAGATGTTATTATGAAAGACTTGCCCACAGCTGATGAGAACGTGTCTGCCATCAAAAGTCAAAATGTACAAACATCTAAAACAGCGGACTTTACTATTACCCAGGCCGCTCAGCCACCAAAAGAGAAGTCTCTATTAACAGAGGAAAATGTCACAAAGATATCGCCTCCAAAAGAGGATGAAATTGAACAAGATTCGAAGGAGGACAGTGACTACTGGTCTGCCAAGGAATTGAACATTGACTCGGTGATCAAAAAGGTTGATGCGATATGTTCGAACGATGAAAAACTTGAAGCCGCAACTGCGTCAAGAATTCCTACTCCCCCTATAGCCAACGCAGTCTCACCGGCGGCAGATGCAAAGAAACCTGAAAAGAAAGAAGACGACAAAAAAGAGGTTGATGCGTCTACAATACCTGCAACGCCAGTCTCAGTACCGTTGCCAACGGCAACTTCTGTACTTGTACCGATCGCGAAAGTTACTGTGGCGGTAGATGAAAAGTCACCAAGTTCCTCTGTAAATCTGGACAGTAGCGAAACGGACCGTTGTGGAGATGATACTCATGACGAAGATGAGACAAACGATGAAACAGTCAGTGAAGCTGCAGATGCCGGTCGCACTTGCCGAAGTCTTACTTCTAAGCGTGGCCGTTCAGCCAGAGGTGGTAAGAAAGCAACTGCGGCATCTAGCTCACCCCAAGAGACCGTCATTCAGACCCGACGTACTAAAGGAGCACCTTCGTCTCGCGGTCGTAAAGGTCGTCCTCCAGCCAAAGTACTTCCATCATTCCATCACACCGCTGCAACGACAGTTATAGACAAGAAACATTCACCATCTGAACAGGATGTGTACGAATTCCATGAAGATTCTGGAGAAGAGACTCAGCCCCGAACAGGCTCATCGTCAATTTGCGGTGAAAGGCCGCGACTTATACTCACTATTAAGAGTCCTGGTCCATCAGCAGCGGCAAGTATTGTAAAATCAACTGAAAAAGAACCTTTACCGCTTGATCAGCCGCCCGCAACGTCTCAACTATCATCACCATCTGCGTCCTTGCAACAGCCTGCTTCACCACCGGCGTCCGAACTCTACCATTCTGATGGAAATCAAAAAGATCCGAAGAAAGATTCTCTTACTCCCAATACCAGGAAGTCTCGTCGTCTACAAGAGAAAGATCGTAATACCGTAGACGATATAATAGAAGACGTTGTTCGCAATGTACAGAATTCTCCTAAGGGAGGGCAAACACCTCCACGTAGATCAGTTCGCATTGCACAACCGAAAAAACCTGGACCACCTCCTGACATTGTTGTTGCACCGCCGACGGCTCGATCTCGACGATCGCGAGAACGTAAAGGACCAGAACTCACAACAGATCTGGATGAAAAGTTTGACAAGTTACGGTCTCCATTTACAGATGAGGAACCAAATACTGATAAGACGATGACAGAGTGCGAATCTAAGGCCGCACCCGAAAAAGTTGAACCTGAAGATACTCTATCGTCGAAAGTCTTACCCACTTCAGTGCCATCCACCATTGCAATTGCAAACACGGAAAAGAAGACAGTTGTTACAAGTACAACAACAACCATCAATAAAACTTCAGAGTCTTTAACCCTAATTGATCCTGTTACCGGTGTACTCACAATGGTCACTCAGAGCAAAGAAGGACAATATGTAGCTGTTTCAGGTAGCAATACCCAGCCTACATTGAAGACTATCACCGAAAAGGCCCCTATTACAACCCCGATCTCAACACCACTGGTAATAACATCTGCCGATAAGGAGTGCTCCAGTAAGACACCCGACACAGATGCGGTGAAACCAACAGTACCCACATCTATTTCTACAGTTCCTACAGTATCTACAATTCAAAATGCACCAAAGAGTACTGCAGAGGTGATAGTTAGCCAAGCTGGGCCTTTGAATACTCCTCAACCGATTACAGTAGTGGTAAAGACAAGTAGTGCTCAACCGATTGTTAGTCAGGCGTTCATTCCATCAACACAGGCATCGCATATAAGTATTGTTCCTTCACAACCATCTCAAGCCCAGTTGCAACAATCACAACCGCAACAGCAACAAATGCCTAAATCACAACCAATTGTCATTCAACAAGCACAACCACCTTTGCAACCGCAGTTGACTTCAGTTCGACCTCCGACATTGAAGGCTCACGTTTTGAACAGTCAAAAACAATTGCAACAACAACAGCAGCTGCAACAACAGACCCAGACTCAGCCGTCAACGACCACGTCCTTGAGTCAAAACTTAGTGAAGCTAGGAACGACCGCTCAGCCGCCCCAGGCTCATGTTGTATCGCAACAGCACATCTTAGTCAATAACCCGAATCATGTGATACAACCCAATATAGCATCGCGCCATATCCAACATGTGCAACCCTTAACTAACATACAGACTCAATCCTCTGGAGGACCAACAGTATCACATCCCAACTTGGTCGTAAATATTCCGCCTGCTCATTCTCCGCACGGTGCGGTTCATTCACCTAGAATTCAACAAAATCTTGTCATAAAACCAAACACTTCTACTGGACAACAACAGCAACAGTCGCAACATACGCAGTTGCATCCATCATTTGCAGCCCAGCAACAGCAGTCGGGGCCTTCGTCCCATCACCCTCTTCATCCACAACAAGGACCACAAATTGTCCATGTTGTCACTTCAAAAACCCCTCAACCAATCCAACCACAGCACGCGCCACATACCCAACCACATCAATCGATTGTAATACACAACAAACAACTTCCATCGCAACAGCAACAGACTTCACAATCTCAAGCTATTCAGTACGCCCAACAGCAGCTGTCGCAAGGTGGAAAAATCATTCAACAACAACAGTCAACAACCTTACAATCAGTGGGTAAGCAACAGCCACAACAGCAACAGCATCCTGCTACCATACAAGTACCCTTGGGTCACATTCATGTGCAACAATCTCCTGCTCATCCTTCACAACAAAAACAGACGATAAATGCAACGCCTATAGTGACCCACCAGCAGATTATGAAGCAACCTGCACAATTGCAGCACATTCATCTGGTACCGCATTCCACACAGCCCCAACAACATCACTTGTCTGTAAAGCAAAAACAACAGCAACAGCAGCAGAAGCAACAACAACAGCAGCAACAGCAGAATCAACCGCCCCAGTCTCAGCCACTTGTGCTTACTAGTCAAGCAGCCGCCTCTGGTGTCAGTGGCAGTAGCAGTTCAAGCTGCAATGTTATATCTGGTACCCAGCATATAATTGCCCATTCACATCCGGGGCCACATGTGCAACACCAATCAACGGGGTCTGCTCTACTGCAAGCGAAACCAGCTCACCAGCAACAAGTGGCTCCCCCTGCTGGAAAAGGAGTACAATCAGTACTTGGACTTCAAGTTCCGCAAATCCTAACGGGACCTGTTCCAAGTCCACCACTCAAGCAGCCACTTCATGGTCAACCGCAGCAACCTGTTGTTTCCAGTAAGAAACTTGAATAGCCTTCCTAATTCAAATATATATAAATCTTCTCCATTTACAGGCACCAGTAATCTTCGCTCGGCCATTCCACCTCCAATTAGTCCTCAGGCACAGTCAAGGCTTCTTCTGCAACCCGGGTTACCGGTAGCCCCATATGATGCTAACTTGGTAAGTCACCAACACCCAGATCCCCTTGTCATGAAAATCGCTTTATCGCTTCTTTTTTTTTCTACCTAACCCTTGCGCAACTTACTAATCCCAATAATTTTTTGCTCCTCCTCTAACTGATTCCATGGACGCAGCATGAAATTGGAAATTATACTTCAACCCGCTCTCAAAGTCCGCCGCCTGCTCATCAGCAGGCCGCTCCCATGCCACCGGTAAAGTCACAACTTTATGTTTCACTTCTTGCTTTTGTTGTAGTTATTAAAAACGAATAATCTATTTATTTCCGTTTTGTTGCACGAACGAGTAGTTCTTGGTCAAGTAGTGTTTTGCAAGTATATTCGATTCTAGGACTTCATTCTCGTGGGCGCTTCGTGCACACCCATTGCATGCATATGTACAGAATCTTCAAAACTGTCGGGTGTTTAAATTATTATATTAAATTATTATGCGAGTTCTAATCACAAGAATACAAATTTGTCACACCTGAGCGTATGCAAAGGAAAAATTGCAGACATTTTTGATCTCGATAACCAGAAGAAGGGGCGGAACTCCCACTGCAACTAAAAAGATGACCATAATCTGGGGAAAAAAAAGATTGTTTGCATTTTTCGTGCTTTGGTTAAAAATTTCATGAACAAATTCAGCTGTCATGCGTTTGACAGTTTTCATCTCTCTAGTCAATGAAATTCTCCATCTAGCATTTTCGTTACATTTTATGATTATATTGTTTTTTTTTAACTCCACTTAAATTTTTGTGTTATTTGCAAGACAAGAATGCTTAATTTCTGGTTTATTTACTTCAAATATCAATTTATTTGACTCACACTAAGCTAAACATAATATTTTTACTATTGACCTCACTGGCTCGGCTGCGCCATCGTTCCCTGTCCTCTGGATTCTCCTTCCACGCTTGACCAACTGATTCAATCTCCTCAAGGTCAAACCTTACATTGTCCTCCCATCTCCGTCCCGTTGGTCTTTCGTCAAGAATTCTACGCACGGTCCTAATATTGGCCATCCCCGCCACATGTCCGGCCCATCTTAATCTTCGTGACCTGATTACTCTCACTATTGTAGGTTGCGGTAAAGCTCTTCCAATTCGTGGTTGCAGAGTTTCCTCCATTCCTTTTCCTCTTCATCATATTTGCCGCCAAAGATACTCCTTAAAAACCGATTTTCAAATATGCGGAGTATGTTTTCTTCCCGTTTTGTGGGAGCCTATATTTCGCATCCGTATAGAACAATTGGCATGATTATGGTTCTATCGGGTTTTCCAATAGGGACTTGACAACTTTTTTTTTTTTAAATAAAAATATCGTGTGCTGTGTGGCTTGTGGCACCGTCCTGTTGAAACCACATGTCGCCCAAGTCCATATCTTCTAATTCGGGCCAAAAATAATCGGTAATCATGGCGCGATAACGATGGCCATTCACACTAACCTGACGATCGTTACCGTCGACGAAAAAATATCGTCCAATGACGCCGCCGGCATGCAAACCGCACCAAACAGTTATTTTTTGTGGATGAAGTGGTGATTCATGAAGCACATGTAGATTTTCACCCGACCAATAATGCATGTTTTGCTTATTGACAAACCCATTGAGCCAAAAATGAGCTTCGTCACTGAAGATGATTTTGCGACGAAATTCATCATCTTGGCGCATCTTTCTCGGTAGTAAATTTTTATAATTTGCAGACGTTGTTCGTTCGTAAATGTTGAGTTTACTGAATAAATTGACAGTGACAGTTCGATGATTAGTGAAAGGGTGCGTTCACAAATTAAATTCAAAGTTGTCAAGTCCCTATATAAACACGGAGCCTTATATTACGTGATAGCAGTTTGGTGACTGCGTGCCAACTAGCGTTCCCGGAATGTAGTCTTTTGTTAATTTCCTTCGACATTTCGTTACTGGCCGCAGTATTGTTCCCAAATATTTAAACTCTTTAACTTTTTTAAATATCTTGCCCCTGACGTTCAAGTGTGGCCCTTGAGGTCCTCCTGCTCGCCCCGTAATCATTTTTTTTATCTTCATTAATTTCTAGGCCCGGCTCTTCTGCCGCTGCATATTGTTGTTACTTACAGTTTCTAGATTATCGCCCAAAACGGCGATATCATCCGCATATGCGAGCACTTGTTTGACTCCGTTCCGGATGATCCGGCCATGTTGTCTTGTACCATTCTGATGACATACTCAAGCACAAGGTTAAAAATACATAGTGACAGGCCATCCCCCTGTTTTAGTCCGTCCGGGATGATCTGGCCATGTTGTCGTCTTGTACCTTTCTGATGACATACAGTACACAAGGTTAAAAAGATATGGTGAGAGGCCATCCCCTGTTTTAGTCCGTACCGGATTTCAAATGGTTCTGAGAGGTGGTTTTCTATTCGAACTCGCCCTTTATTTTCATTCATGCAGATTTGGATGAGGGCGGCATATTTTTTTGAGATTCTCAGCTCAACTACAATATGGTAGATCTTTGCCTTGCGACTGAGTCGTAGGCTTTTTTGAAGTCATTTTGAACATTTTGTCGCTTGTTGACCGGTTCCTACGGATTCCGCATTGGTAGTCTCCCAATATTTGCTTGATGCGACGTCATGTCTCGCATCCGTTCTCGAGGACTTCAAGTCTATGGAGTCGGGTCGCTTACTGCCACCGCTCGACACGGACGATCCTCGCCTATTATCCTCACTCGCCTCCCGGGAGTCCAACGCCACCGCGCGACTACTACCGGCTCCTCGATTGCGCCGTCGTCGTCTCCTACGCTTACCGCGCCCATTTCTTTCGCTCCCCCCAGTCTCCACCTGGGTGTCCTTCTCTTGGCCCACAACGTGTGCTGCTCCGGCGTGCCGCTTGTGGGGAGAACCCTGTTGTTGTTCCCACTTTTGTCTGTATTCGCACCCCCGCAAGTTATGACCTTGTCGGCCACAAAACTCGCAGCAGCACCGGACACTGAATACTCTGGGGCTTGATGTCGCCGGCCCGCCACCCGTAGACGAGGGCTGCGGCTCCGGTAGGGCTCTCCTCTGAAATTGCGGCCGCTGATGGGACGGTCCTTGCCGCGCGAATCCGCCCTGCTGACCCCGACCCCTGTATGGAGCTTGGGGTTCGCGCGTCCGTGTTGGACGATCCGGGCAGTCCACTATCTCGTGGCCATACCGCCAACACTCGCGACAGAAAGGCGTGTTTCTTCTCTTTAGGCAGCCGTCGTACACATGACCTCTCAGATTGCAAAAATTGCATACTGTCTGGGATTCCAGGGGGTGCGCCGATCGACAAACTGGATCCCTGAACGAATTGTCCCGACCCGATCGATCCTGAGGCACATACGCCCCCTGAGCTAAGCTCTGCGACCCTCCACTCCGGCTCGAAAAAGGCACGGTGTTTGACCACGCTCCCTCGCCAGAGTAGGCCGGAGCATAGGCACCAGCATCTGTGCGATAATTAGGAGGTGCGTACGACCGCTCCCGAACGAAACTGTCCTCCTCCCGTCGACGAATATATGGCTCTTCGGCCGGCAACACGAATGACACCGCCCGGGGATTAAGATTTGACAAAACCGGCGCCGGCGCCGCGGTGCAATCCCTAAAAGTGGAGGAAGGGCCATCTATTACAGTTGAAGAGCTTCCTGGTCCTACATCTAATGATTCCCGACGCTCGGTCGGCGATTCCGGGCCGCGCATCCACAAACAAATCGTCTTGCCTCAACATTTCCCTACGAGCTCGCTCAAATCCGGTTAGGTGGTCCACCAGGTTTCGAAATGGGACATTACCCAACGTGAGGAGGAAGTGCCTTAGTCCTTCCTCCCGCAGACCCCTTACCAACACCGGCTTGGCCATGCCCTCAAGCTGGCTTGCGAAGACGGACCTACCCTGGCGACCATAAAAGCGCTCAGCTGCCTCCTCGCACCGTACCACGGCACGGTTCACTCGGGAAATGAAACTTGTAGCATCCTCGGAAGGAAGTTGTTGCATTTTGGAGAGTTGTGCACACAACTCCTCATACGACACCCGGGGTTCGTAGGCCTCTCTGAGACGCTGTTCCGCTTCGAGGAAGGTCGTGGGTGGTCTCTCTTCGAACATTCGCCGCTCAGCCTAGAGGGCAGCCACCGGAGGAAGGTATGTTCCTCTTCCACCGCCAGCCCATCCAAGGTCCTTCTACAGCCTTTGAGAAACGAAGAGAGTCTCTCGGCTGTATCCGGGCCTTCCTGTCCCGAAAACATGGGGACCGCCTTCGACACAAGGTCGAAAACCCTATCTGTGCCCAACATGGTCCGCACAGGACATGGCTGCGGGCCCAGCTTAAAATACGAAGGCATCGGTGTGTCCTCCATGCTCCAGGCCGTTTGCTGACGGTGGGAGGGGGCCTCGTTGGCGATCGCCCGTCCACAAATTCATCCCGCGAATCGTGGAATGCCTCCGGATCCACCTCGTCAACCGCCGGCTCGGGAAATGCCTGCCCGGGCAGGGGTGCCATCTCGGACATCTCTTTGCCGCTGCCTTGTTTGCATTTATAACCTTCAAAATTTCTCGATGCTGCGACCAAACCCGGAACCCCGAAACAAAACAACACCCGGGATCCAAACAAAGAACCACCCCGAACGCGACAGACACAATTCGTACACGAGTCAGCTGTATATCGGACACAAACCCACAACGTCTGTTCCGATCAACGTTCTATTGCGAAATCTCCGATGGTTAAAAAGGCCGCACACGAATCGAGGGGGCGCGAAAACCAACAAGGAATACAACTCCCACAACAGACAAACAAACACTCCCAAAGGGGGACAAACAACAACGACAGCGCTCGAGAAGGGGGGGAGAGAGAGAAAAGGAAAAGAATTCGGAAATGAAAAAAAATTTCAACGCGACGATGTAGCAATACACCCAAATTTACACAACACGGATACACGCGCAGCTGAAAAGGAAAGAAAAGCAGAATCCCTGCTCCAAACAAAAATTTAGAGATCGATTAAGCCAAAAATTAGCTAATAAATAAATAAATCAAAAGCAATAATTTACAATCAATAAATAACATCAAAGTATCAGCTTAAGGCTAAAACCAAAACAATTCTACAGTCATTAACATACAAGTTTTCCATTCAACAATGAGAATAAATAAATAAATAAATAACAAGTATTGTTCAATTAATAACAAAAAAAAAAAGAAGAAAAAAAAAAAATTTCCACGGTCCGCTTTCCGTCCCTGTACCATGCAGGCCTCTCCACTCGATACGCAATGAGTATTAGTTAGTTGATGTATCACAATAGGTTTTTTTTTTTAGCTTCGCCAAAAGAATAACACCAATCTCCAAACCTGCCCTGAGTAGGTTTGTCCGCAGCACCAGTTTGTGACGTTTGTGCCTTTGCCACAGAAAATTAATTGTAATTTAAATGACACCTGTAGTTTTGGTGAATTCGATCAGCAGCTCTCCCAGCGGTGGTCCTCAACTCCTCCGGCCTCCAGCTGCGCACACTCCACAGAGATCTCCCCGAAGTTCCGCAGTCAGTTCATAGACCTCGGTCCATTGTCGATAATGTCAGAAATGTACAGTGTTCCCGCTCTCGGCCAGATTGGTCCTTTCAATGGTGAATGATTTTGTTAGAATCTATAGATCATATATTGAAGCTCTTCAATTTCCATGAGCACCATTGAAATATTTTTTTATTTTATAAACAGCTCTCCAGGACAGTGATCAGCATTTAATTACAAATAGATGTTCGAGACACTGTACAAAAAATATAGTTTGCTGTTTTTGAACGTTCACACTCGGGTCATATCTGAGTTAGGATTTATATGAAGGGTACATTTTCTGAACCGAATCATTTGAAAGAATCTGACACTGAGAATTTTAATTAATTATGAGATATATTTAAAATGTAACAAACAATTTAGACACTTTTGGGAATCTCTAGTGTATTTTTGAAAATACTCTTATTACTTCTTAATTTTTCATCTTTACTTTTAATCTTAAAACAAACTAGGCACGGGCTTCTTTCTTTTCTTCCCAAAAATCGATCAACGGAATCTGGGACAACCGTATTTTCTGCTTTTTAAAATCAACCAACCACGGAATTCCAAAACCGTATTCCTCAAAACATTAACCTGTTGTTCTTCTCTCGCTCCCCCTCAACGGCCACTTCGAAAACCGAATTCGAACTCGAAGAGTTGCACGATCCACACCCAAACCGGGGTGTGTTCGAACACTCACTTGTGGATCGCGCAACTCCTCCACCACCTTACCATCATACCATTTTAAAACAAATTATATTAAAATTACAAATTATCGAATGATGGCGGTGGCGGAAACCGCACGTAACATTTGTTTGATTGTGTCGCTGATCGATGTCCATTTAGTGTCCACACTATTGGCTTCTTCTTCCTCACTGCTCCCATTCTCTAATTTGTTAAATCTATTCGTTAGTTCGTCTTGATATTCAGCCTTTTTGCGCAGGTCTTTTAGTTTATCAATGTCGAACTTTTTATTCGTCTCCCGTGACTACCCGTGTGGGTTTGCTACGAGTCAACTCCTAATTGCCCATCACTAGAAGATGAACGGAGTGGCAATATGGTCCTTTGGCAGTTTCAGTCAAATTCGGTCGTAAGTGTTCCGCCGAACACTGTACGCACACCAGGAAGAACACACCGAGCGGAAACGGCCCAAATAAATCACGAAAAACTGTTTTTCTATTTATACGGTGACTTTTTTATTAATTCAAAAAAAAACTTATTTTTGCACTGATCGTGGTGAATACACAAGTTACTTATTTTGCGATTAAGCACACGTACGACTCGACGTTCTCGAACAATTCGCTTCCCTACCTCATTCGGTTATCTCTTCGTGAGAGATCCTCGCGGTTCGACAATCAAAATCTCTGTGTCCCCTCCTTGACGATTCAAATCTCTCTTGCCCTATCGGATACTCTTTTTCCAGTATCTTTGTGTTTTGTATCTGCAGTTGTGCAGACACAATTTCCTGTAAGGAGAAAATTCTCACGCATACATGTGGAAGCTTCACCGTCGTGGTTGACGGTGGATTCTATTCCCACGCTGCTTGGTTAGGTCGACCATCTGGTGTTGACGATCGCCTGGACGTCTAGTCCGCTGGTATCTATTGGATTTGAAATCCAAGAGAGTTTTTCACATGGTGTGAAAAACAAACATTCCGCTGATGCATTTCTGCTTGGCGGACAGTGGCAACGGCGCAATGTTGTGCCGTATTTATTTATTGCAGCTGGCCTTCGTAAAACTCCAAACAAAGTATTGTTTGGAGTTACGTGGTGCTTGGTTTTTCGCGCCATCTGGGTGTTTACGAGGCCAAGGAATGCGCTCCTTTGTTTGCGGTGAATATTTGGGTGATCTAATGTTTAGATCAACCGCACCACGTCCGTTGGTCGGTTAATTGTTTTAATTGTAATTCCCTGCATCTCGTGCAGATGTTCAGGGTTGCCGACTTGTGGTGCTGGCATTCACTTAGCTTGCGATTGCACACGTCGAAGGATGCATGGATGTTTCTCCTTGTTTCAGGTCGTAGGTTTTAGGTATGGAGCGTTTAGCTCGGTATTAGAGGCTTTGGGGACGTTAAGTTCCTTGCCTTCTGGTGTCGACTCAACGTTGGGTTACTGGCGGCCCCCGCTGGGCTTGGGACCGCGTCTGTGGACGTGATGTTGTCCAGGTAAGTGCGTTACCTCAAGTTGGTCTGGACTTTTTCCTGTGGGGAATTTGTACGTTCGCCACAGTCCTCTATATGATTTTACGTCATGGATGTTCGAGTGGTGTCTTGTTTCTATGAGGAAGTGGTCTATTTGGTTACGTGTGCCGTCGGGTGATATCCATCCATGTCGCTTTATGAATTTGCTTGTGCTTGAACATTGTACTTTTTACTGTCAGCTCTTTTGACGCTGCGAACGTGATAATTCGAATTCTATTATCATTTAAAACATCGTGTAGGCTTTCTTTACCTATAGTTGATTGAAATATGTCTTCCTTTCCAATTTTTGCGTTTAGGTCCCCGAGGAGGATTTTGGCATCGAATGGTGAGATTATGGCGTTAAGCTACGATAGTGAAGAATGTGTGATTCGAACAGACGCTGTGACGGTTAGAATAACTAAAAATTGAACCAGTGCTCAATACATCGGGTCACCATCAATTGATATGGAATTGCTATGCTATTGCTTAGTATACGGCTGGTGCATTTTCTTATTCGATTTTCTTTCGGTGTTCTTCACTATTTGCTTGTATATTGTGTGTGTATCTGTTAGAAACGCCACAAAATCCCATTAAATACTTCCTCTAGGGTCTCGTAGAACGTGTTGTTCGTTTCGTCGTCAGTAGATTCTGTTGGGGCGTGTACGTTTATAAGTACATAATTGTACCATGGGCACTGTATTTTTAATACCGACATCCGGTCATTAATAAATCTCACATCTTTTACACAGTGCGTAATCTTCTTGCTTATGATGAAGCCAGTTCCGAGGTTATGTGTATCGGTATCTCCAGACGCCAGTGTAAATCCGTTGGTTTGGATTACTTGATGTGGAAGTCGGACTTCCTGAAGTGCGACGATGTCCATTTTATATTATTTCGCGTTCTCTACGACCATCTGTATTGCTCGTGGTTTATATTAACGTTTGAACATTCACGTGTCGACACGTATATCCCCCTTTTCTGTTTTTCCCTTCTTCTTCGTCTTCTTTTTGCCGAGTCGGTGTTTTCTTGATGATTTGTACCCTTATAGTAGTGTCGGCTCATCACACCTACGCCTACCGGGTCTTACGTGAGATTGTTTTTTATATATTGATTATTCATTTTTGTTCCCAAGAGTCTTGGGGTTTCAAATAGTCCGCCATATCAGAGTCCCCCTTTGATATGGTAAGGTCTGCTTACTGCCCTGATTCGACCCGGTGTCAGAGAGGCGCTGTTATAATGCAGCCGGTATGCCTCTGGCTTCAAGCGATCCAATGGGCACGCTGACGCGTAACACCCTGGATTAGGAGTGGTAGATCTTTGTGTGTTGCTCCTCGCTAGTTTGGCTGACATGTGACTTTTGATTCATTGTAATTTAAGTCCCCACACGATGCCAAGGTTTCTACCAAGCCAAATGTCAAATGTCTTTCGGACATTTTAGACAGTTAATGTCACTTATAATTACAATGAAAAGGCATATTGAAAAGCCTTGTTGTGTATTTGACAATTATTTAATTCTAATCCCTAAAATGAGAAATTACACGACCATAAAATATCTCGTACAGTAATTGAATTGTTTCTTTGGGCCAAACCACATGCAAAGGAAATCCCCCTCTTACAATCATCATCATCATCGGCACTACAACCGGGATCCGGTCTTGGCTTTATTTAACAAATCTCTCTACCGGTCCCGATTTCGAGCCTATGCCATCCAGTTTGGGACACCTATGCTCTGGGCGTCCTGGTCTACGCCGTCCCTCCATCGCAGATAAGGTATACCACGCTGTCTCCTCGTCGCTCATTCGAGCTAGGTGTCCCGCCCACCGGAGTCTACCGAGCTGGATTTTTCTTACAATATTAGCTTCAAGGTAGATCGCGTACAACTCATGGTTGTAACGTTTCCGGAATCGTCGCCCCTCACATACGGGGCCACCAACAATTCTCCTTAAGACCTTCCTCTCGAACGCGGCTAAGAGTTCAGAGTGCCTTTTATTGAGCACTCAGGTCTCGGATCCATACACGAGTACTGGTAAGACCATGGTCTTGAACAGTAATAGCTTGGATGTTCTGGATAAATTTCGGGATTTAAGCCTTGATAGACCATAGTAGACTTTGTTGGATTTGATCAACCGGTCGCGTATTTCTTTTTCCATATTGTTATCGGCTGACACTTTTGACCCAAGATAGTTACAGGATTGCACTACTTCAAATTCGTGTTCCACTACCCTGATAGTTTGACCAACGTTATGTCTTCTCTTCGCAGAAGTTGCCACCACGTACTAAGTTTTTCCCTCATTGATGTGCAGTCTCTGTTTTTGTGCCGCCTGCTCGATCTGGGTGAAGGATTCCTGTACCGCCGATTTGGTTCTACCGATGATGTCGATATCATCTGCGTAGGCAAGTATCTGGCTGGACTTGCTGACGCCAGAGACACGGATTTCTTTCTCCAACGTCAGGTTGAAGAGGAGGCAGGCCAGACCGTCCTCTTGTCGGAGTCCATTAAAGATGTTTATTGGTTTGGACAGCAATCCCGCTATTTTTAATTCACTAGTTACGTTGGTCGTGGTCAACCTACAAAGTTGTATCAATTTGTTTGGAATGATCAAGTCTTTCATGGCATTATATAGTTCTACCCTGGCTATGCTGTCGTAGGCGGCCTTAAAGTCTATAAATAGATGATATAATGAAATCTTAAATTCCTGATATTTTTCCATCACCTGCCTAAGGGTGAATATCTGATCAATTGCTGATTTGCCTGGGATGAAGCCACACTGATATTGACCAATGATAGCTTTAGCGTATGGGACTACCCGATCTTGTAGGATAGAGGAGAGTATCTTATAGGCGGTACTCAGCAATGTTATACCCCTATAGTTGCTGCACAGTGTGATATCTCCTTTCCTATGTATGGAGCAAATTATTCCACGACGGCAATCTTCCGGCATCTCCTCTTGCTCCCATACGTGCACCCCGCTTTCATGAATTGCGTGATGTAACGCTGTCCCTCCTTGTTTGATCAGCTCGATTGGTATACCATCAGCTTCGGGGGCTTTATTTGATTTGAGCTGTCTTATGGCTTTTAATGTTTGCTCAATGCTTGGTGGCGGCAGCATTTGGTCTTGATCTTGCATTGGTGGAGCCTCCAAATCTTCTGTGAGCTTACCATTTAGCAATTCGTTGAAGTGCACTTCCCATCCCTCCAGAATGCCTTCGGGATCGGTGATCAGATTACCCTCTTTATTTTTGCAGTAAGTGCAGCGTGGTGTGTACCGCGTCATACTTCGGATTATTTGGTAGAACTTCCGCGCCTGGTGCGGACCTCTCTCTCCACATTTCTCTATTTCACAGACAAGGTTTTTTCCCAGGCACTTTTCTTTCGTCTGTGAAGTCTTTTTTCAAATCTTCTGAGCTCTTTATATTTCTCCCCGCGTACCCGCGTCCTATCGTATGAGACTACTGCATTGCCCGGTATGCAGCGTTCTTACGTTCAGTCGCTAGTTTGCACTCATCATCAAACCAGTCGCTCAGATATCTACGACTACTGCCTAAGATAGAGTTGGCAGAACTAATGATAGCATTCTTAAGGCGTGTCCATTTATCTTCTACGCCCGGCGTTCTGGCCCCAGGACTTACTCTCCCACCGTTAAGCTCTTTGAGGGCGAGTCTTAACGCATGACCAAAGGTGTAACTGGTATTCTCATTGCGTAAGGCAGCCGTGTTGATCTGAACCTGATCCGCGGATGCAATACGTCTCCGTAAGGCAATCGGCGCTCGGAAAACTATACCAATAAGATGGTGATCCGAGTCGACGTTGGCACCTCGGTATGTTCGTACCGGAGTGGCTGTGATCTATCGACACGATTGGTTGCGAGTGGCTCCATCAGGTGATATCCAGGTGGCTTTGTGTGGACATCTTTACGCGGAAACCTGGTACTTGCAACGACCAAGTTTTTTGATGCTGCCAGTTCGATGACTCGTAGTCCATTGTCATTAGTGTTCTCTGTAGGTTCGTGAACGTTTATGGGGCTTATGTTCTTAAACTTGCCGAGTACGCGAAGAGAGCATAGCCATTCGTTTATTGCATTAAAGCAGATAATGGCATGCTTTAGTTTTTGGCTGACTAGAAAGCCTACCCGAGCACATGGTGTTTTGCATGACAGCTGTAATAAATGTCATACGCGTTTCTTTGAATAACACCACTCCCCGTCCATATTATTTCTTGTAATGCTGTTATGTTAGCCTTATATTTGGACAGGGCATCTGCTAGCTGCTATGCAGCTCGAGCTCTGTATAGTGATCGGACGTTCCATGAGCAAATTCTTAAATCGTTTAGCCATTTTCGTTTCCGTGGTCGTCGTCATGTATCCGGTCCATATCCGAGGCTTGTTAAATTTGCAATAATAATTTGTTTTTACCTGCAAGGTAATTAGCCCTGTGCCAACCTTTCTCAGGTTGTCGCTGCATCCGTTGGTTCGCTACTTGGCGGGTGCCAAAGTAGCAATCCAGGGGTGTCACGTGGAGACTGCATGTCAACTTGGATTGAATAGGGACAAGGATCATCCTGGCCTTCGCCGGGCTGAAAGCAATCAGAGACTTTGCCCTGTATGTTCGCTCCCATCCTTATTTATTGAGTTTCAAGTCATTGTTATAACGCTGGACTTTATTGAAGTAAAACGGTGTTAACTTTTTACCGATCGGCCGCTCAGCCATAGATTCTCCCTGGCGCTGGCTCTGTTTCGGTTTAGATTGTCGCTCGGGAGTATATGTGCGTTTCGCATGCTCAGATAAAATTGTTCGCTTTCTGTTATTATAGGATAATTAGATTTAACAAAATGCTTCGTTGTTCGTCAACCATATATCATCTTCATCTTCAATGTTATTTGCATCGTCTTCGATGTTACTTACTTCGTCGTCCTCTGAATCGCTATATAATAGTGGCAATGCAGAAGCTCGCTTCCGAATTATTATTTCGCTGCCATCACTTTACTATAATACAAGTTGGCGCAAGACTAATGATCTTGCCCGGAAAAAAACAAATCATTATGGAAAATTTAACAAGCCTCAGGACTTGCTAAATAAGGCCAAGGCCGGTTCCCGGTTGTAGCGCCGAAGATGATGATGATTGTATAATCTCTCTTAGGGTGCATTAACATGATTGTAAGTGTCATATGTCCATGTTAGGAAGTTGTTGAATGTACCTATATTAGAGTGTGTTACATACGCGCTGGCGCCTATAACGCACCGGATATATAAATACTTACATATTTCCACCTATGAGCTTCGCTCTAGTTCGTCTGGCTTCCCTACTTCTGGGGCTACGCCTGTGCTCGCTTCCATGTTCGTAGGGACACATCTAACCAGCGACAAATCAATATTTTTTATTCACCTCCTGCTATATTGTGCCAAGGATCGAGCATAACATTTTTACTATAGAGCCTTCATATATGCCCTCAATTCCATGTGTATCGAAAAAAAGTTCAGAGTGAAGTTAACAATGGTAGCGAGCCATTGAGTATATCCGGGCAACAAGTAAATCTTCGATCATGTCTCGATCTTGGAATCAATTTTATTTATAAATCACCATCCAAAAATAAAATCATATTAAAAAAAAGTAATATTCTGATGCTTCTGCGATTAGGATGTTTTGACTTACCTTGCGTTTGAGGTACCACTCGATCCTTTATCCCTGCACACAAGGTATATCATGAGGGCGCGATGTGCAGTTCCAATTTGCATGTAAATCAGAACAAGAAACCATAACACAAAATTTTTTTATCGCACAAGGATTTTAAATCAATATTTTACATTTCAGCGGTTCCTCTTGTCGCCTTTTTTTATTTTGTGTTCTTATAGTTTTTTCCTACGTTTAGGAACCGTCATTCACTTTTTTCTGTCTCTATTATTAAAAAAATCTTCCGTAAGATAAAAATTGGTTATTTAACTTTTATATTGGATATGTAACGTTATTGTATATTGATATAATTTTTTCGATATCTTTAACGAATATCTTTTGCTAAACGTATCTCACTGTCTTTAAAATTCAGGCTTTATAAACTATAATCATAATATAAAAATGGATAATAGGAAACCATCACTAGTTAACCAGGTTCATAAATATTTCCCGTGTTTAGTTGAGAAGAAAAATCATACTAAGAAACTTCGATACTTAACACTGTAAAACTCTTTAAAAGGAAGTCGTTCAAGTTGGGTAACTGTAAACTTATTTTTAACAGACAACTTGTGGCAACCACTCAATAATCATCCATTTGATTGACAAGTTTAAATTCATTTTTCTGCCATCGAGAACATCTATAACGTAGGTCCAATAAATGTGTTCGCACAACGCAATTTCGTGAGCTACAGAAGTGAATCCTTTCAACTGAATCCTGTGAGTGTGTAAACAAAAGTGTAAGTGGCACAAACCTACGAAGAGCTTTTATACTGCGTACCGGTAAAATCCAGCAATGGCTCAAATCTATTTTTAATAATAATACATTCAGTGTTTCCTTTAAAAGACTTAAAAGCTCAATACAAACTCCAAAGGTGGCAAAAGAGAGAAATATCCTTGCTGGTCGAAATGTATGTATCCTGTGCAAATGCGTGTGCCGATTGTCCTAATGACGCCAACAAGTGATGGGTAATAAGGACGAAGAATATCAAAGCCGATGTTAACGAATAAGACTCCTCAAAAAGCTTATTAGTTCACTGAACGAAATATTATGTACCTATGACCGAAAAATAATCACACAATCAGTCGCTTCGGGAGTATCGCAAAAACAAGTGTTTTCCGTGGGAAATTAATTTGGCATACTGAAACTTCTGAGCATTTTGCCGGAATACATTTCTTTTACTATTTAGAGATTTGTTCTCAAAATGCCTGAACCCAGAAGTTTTGGGTTTTTTTATTCAAGTAGTAGAATTCGAAGAATACGCAGACCTCGTCACAGATCATCGGTTGTATTCGAATATATATTCTATGGCCAATATCACCGGGTGAGTTGTTAGATGAATTTTCTGAAACTGCGTTTTTATTTGCTTTAGTGAAAATAAAAAAAAATAACCCGACTGTAACATCGTTAGGTTTCTGCATATAAAGACGGTGTAGTCTTTTTTTAATAGAATTCCATATGAAAGGACGTGTGGTTCATATGTTTGCGTTAAGAAATTTTGCAGATAATGCGTAGAAAAGAGAATTAAAAAGTACTGCCTTAACTGTTATCATTTATTATAAAATAACCTCATTAAAAATTAACAAAAAAGTTGAAAGAGTCATAATTCATTTAATGGGAGAAAATCAACGGTATTTTTGTAAGTTAGACGAGTGAGTTCAGTTAAAAGTTATAAATGAAATGATTGGTCATTACCAACAATTTTGTTGATCGTAAAATATCATATAAAAAAACTCTGCATCTCATTTACTTTCCATTTTATATTTTACAATTTAAATTGTCCACTATATCAAATCGCTGATAGTGTAGGATACATTTCGCCGGGATGGGGGTATCGTCAAGAATTTTTTCGGTGCTGTTGAACCAGCGGTTAGGTATGAGTTTTCGTCCCAATGCGGTGATTTGACACTCAGGCAACAGGAAGGACCATTTTCGTAGGGCTTGGTTTAGGATTGTTTCCGAAGGTCCTCTTGTATATCCAATGAACCAACATTATAGGTCCTGAGAATCGGATGTATGTGAACAATTAATTAGTGTCTTTTGATCAATCGAACGACAGCGAGACCGTTGTCGTCGGTCTTGGGGTTCCAATCAACGCACTCCCTGTCCGGGATCTGGGAACATCATCAAACGCAATCTCAAAGGACGAAGGGTAGTCTGAGAACATCGTCATAAGTCTTTCAATCCCTAGGCCCATTGTCGAAATTCATGGTAGTCGCAACAGGTAACAGAGGGTCACCATGTGAATGGTTTTCGATTAATAGAAGAGAAACGAACGAAGGATGATAAAACCGCAAGTGGGAAAAAGAAGCGACATATCTTTATGCAGAATTACTCGGATAACACCTACAAGAATAACAACACTGCTCGACACGTAACTAATGGGTATTTAACGCTTAAGTCTCAGCTTCTAATCTTTTCTGCGTGGAAAGAACAACGAGTCGTGGAGGTCGATCTTGAATGCAAGTGAAATGTGTTTTTTACTATCGGTTCTTTGATTTAGAAGTATAATATGACTAAACCCTGGTGTGGTTTTCACTTTTTTTTTTTTTTTTTTTTATACTAATGCGTGCAGCAAAGGCGATTTGGAGTACAGTGTTGGCAGAGGGTTAACGTCACCGGATCCAACCTGGCTTGAAATATATAGCCGTTGTTTAGTCGATCCAGAGCTTCCAGAAAAGGCAACGGGAGGCTCAATGCAGTAATAGAATTTGGACTTACCAGGTGTACCGGTATGAAGAGAGCGTTTCTTTAAAATAAAATTTTATTATTATTATTTACTGGCCTGTAATAACCCGGAAGTTCATGACCTCACCGACTCGGCTCCGCCATTGTTCCCTGTCCTGTGCGCTCTCCTTCCACGTTCGATCATCCGATCCGATCTCCTCGAGGTCCAATCTAACATTGTCCTCCCATCTCCGTCGCGGCCGTCCTGTCGGTCTCTTCCCCGTTAGTTTACCGTCAAGAAT